>CAJHQP010000682.1:0-25000 GCA_905132765.1 Moricandia arvensis
GATACCAACAACCCTTCTTCCACTCCGTGCCGAAGAATAACTAGGATAAACTCGGTCACCTTTTCATGTTCCAATTGCTTTTCGGTGGCTTCTAATTCTTCATGCTCTTTAGAGGAAGAATAAGATTCTGGTTTTTCATCCTCAAACTCGACTTCTCCATTTTCCAAAAGTACCATAACTCTTATGTTGGAGTAGTCACTAGCATATTGTCATTTTCCTTGACACTTAAAATACCTTATATTAAGAGCTCTAGTTGGGTACATTCATCATGGCTTGTTGTGGCTGGTTTAGATTCAATATTTGGTTATGTGAATCTTGGCATCTCATGGATAACTTGTTTTTAGCAGCAGACACTCCAACTCCATAGCTTGGTCTTGAAATACTCTTTCTCCAAAGTTGTTGTTCAATCAAAATGGCTTTGTGAAGCATCTCTTCTAACTCCACATAATGCTACATATATAGCATGTCTTGAATCTCTTTGTTTAAACCTCTCAGAAACTTTGATATAGTTGCTTCTCTATCTTCTGAAATGTCAGCTTGCAACATTAAGGTCTCCATTTCCTAATAATATTCTTCAACATATTGGTTTCCTTGTGTGAGTCTTCTTAATGTTTTATGAATCTCTCTGTGGTAATAGCTTGGAACAAATATCTTCCTCATTATAGTCTTCATCTGAAGCCGAGACTCCACTGGATACTCACCATTGCGTCTCTTAGAGGTTACAAGTTGATCCCACCAACTGAGAGCATAATCATAAAACTGCGTTGCAGCGACCTTCACTCTGTTTGTCTCACTATAATATTGGCAATCAAAAACCAACTCAATCTCCTTCTCCCACTTCAAATAAGCATCTGGATCATTTTTCCAATGGAATGATGGAATTTTGAGCTTAAGACGTCTAAAGTTGTCTTGTGGTTGAGCTATGCATTCTCTTGCATGTATGTGCCTTCTCTAGTTACTATGAGATGATCCAACATATATTAATGATCAAAGGCTTCATCTCTGGATGATCCTTGGTGTCATTTTACTTTCCTTAGATCTCTTTATTCTTTCCTCCTTTGTTTGGAACTCTCAGACTCTGTACCATACTGCTGGCGTTGTGAGAGCTTCAAGTCCATCATTTGCACCATTTTTGCTATGAGAGTTGAAGCAGTAGCTTGCTGTTTTAACTGTGACTGGTTTCTTCTTCATGTTCAAGCATCCTTACCTGCAACAGATTAAAACAAAAACACCAGTAACTAGTTCTTCACAAACAAATTTCTATTCAGCGATTGCTTAATGATCATAATCATAAAACATAATTTTCGAGATTTCTGTGACAAATCTAAGCAAGAACTGAATGTGAAGAGTCAAATCAAGAACAGAATGTGAAGAGTCTAATCAAGAACAGAATGTGAAGAGTCGATTGCAGAAAAAAAATCAGTCATATTCAAAACTTAACAATGCTAGATCATGGAAACCTAGTTTATCAATTTTTAAGAGATTCAAACGAAGAACAGAAAATGAAAAGACTAGAAGATGAAATAGATCAGGAATACCCAACTTCTCAAGTTTTCTCTATATCACTTGATGCAATCCTCCTAAGATCGGCAATTGAGGCGATGAGAATGAGATATGCCTTGCTGCTATGAATCCAGAGAACTCACTGACAAGGATGTGGATCGAATGGTCACTCAAAGGTTGCGGAAAGCCTTTGATATTATTCTTTGTATTCTCCGTATATTACACATTAAAGAACACAACGGACTTTACTGGATATTACATACCAACAAGATGATCATCTTTCAGATTAGAATGAAAATATAGATAGAATTTCGTCCAGAACACTTACAAATATATAGAGGAAAGAAAACAAGCCTTGGGACAACTTGCAAGACTGTTTTGAAACTAACAAAAACATTAAATGAAGTTAGAACAATATTAAAATTAAATAGGCTCTTCTTGCTTTCTTGTGTCGCCATATAACTAATTATATTCAAAAAACCTAGATTAAATCAGGTACTATGGTAAATATTAATACATATCTGAATCAGTGTCAGTTACATTGGTTATTTATTTGGATATTTTTAGGTTTCTACATATCAGAACCGAACTCATCCAGACTAGGGAGTACCCAACTCGAAACTCACACATAAATTTATAATATCCAAGCGAGGCCTAGTTTCAAAACCCAAAAAATGATACCTGAAAGGAACAACCCATACCTGAACGGGTGCCCAATGTTCATGCCTAACTGATTATGTAAGCAAATAAAAAGACTCTTTCTATGTGTTTGGCTAAATTAAGTGAAATAGAAAGATTTTTTTATTTAGTAAAATAGTTATATAGAGTGAAAATTAACTGACAATAACTGTAATACATTTTATTATTTTGATTTAACTTATTATTTTATTCTCATAAACATGTCTTTCAATTATGTGTTTAGCTACGTAGTTTTTCACCGATTGAAACTAAAATAAATAAAAAATATAATAAAACAGACCAAACTGAACTTTTATCCATATGCAAAATCTAGTTATTGTACTTTTTTATTTTTATAATTGGCACAAAGTTAATATTGATTAACTAATAAAGAAAAAAATTGTACTCTTATTATTATGATAATATAATTAATATCTGATGTATTGTTAATGTAATATAATTCATGAAATTGTTAAACTGAATGAAAAAGACAATTATTGTAATAACTTGTTGAAAAGAAAGTTAGTTTTATTTGTAGTTCAATTTAATAATATAGATATATAGGGTTAGGTCATGTCATGGGGCTTCTGTAAATATAAGAAGCTTTAGGGAAAAGTTGTAATATTTAAAACTTCATTAAAATACGTTGGTTTGCTGATTTGAAGGAGTGTCAATCGACAAGAGGGTGGTGTTGGTCGACACTAGTTGATTCTCGACTGTTTCCTCTCGTGAGTCAAACAAACCACCATTCAGAAAATGATCATAACTCTTCTCTAGGATCTTGATTGACCTTAGACCGGTGGCATTGGAAATATAACTCAAATCTATATTTTATGTAAAACTATGAGTTCAATCTCACTGTGGTAAGGTCTCTATCAATAGCTAAAATTTTGACGCATTTTATACAGTTCTTCACCTTAAAAGCTCCAGAATCTCCAAAATAGCCAAAAACGTACCTAGACCCTTTATAACACAAAAAAAACACCACATACTCCAAATACATATAATAAACTCTAAAAAGGACAAATACCATTGTCTAAAAGTCGTAAAAACCATGGTATATCAATTCCTCCAAACTTATCATTTTGCTTGGCATCAAGCCAAACATAGAATAATCATGTGAAAGAGGTTTGACAATGCAAGGACTCACAAAATTTTAAACTTACTACCATCACTTGTGCAATGTTGCAAGCCACATCGAATCAATGCCAACTTTAGAGGTACTTTATGTACTCTACCATAACTTAGCAACCATTACCATCCAGCCAACCACTTAGCTAATATTGCCTGATATACCTTTCTATTAACCTCTTTTCCTTGGGAGTGTCGATCAAAGGACTCATGGACACTTACTCAATCAAGAATCTGAACACACATAGTCTTATATGATCCCTTTCTCTCTTTTCTGAATCTTTTTATTCGTTTTTAGTTTTTCTTTTTTTTCTTTTTTTTGCAAAGTGTAGGCGAATAATAGGGTCATAGGAAAATTTGTATACCCCTCGCTTCTAGCTTTGTGTGATAATCCCTTTTGAATTAGAATAATGGGGTCATAGGAAATTTTCCTACCCCTCTGCATCTCGGGAAATTATCTCAATCTTTCCTTTTCTAGATGTCGAAGAGAGAGAGAGAGAGAGAGAGAGAGAGAGAGAGAGAGAGAGAAGGGAACCAAAAACACACATACTTTTACCTCCTAGACTTGCAGAAGGAATCCGATCCAGTGTATACTAAGCCCCAAGACAAGCAAATTAAGTTGAATAGGTTGTGGGTCAGTTTTGGTTCCTTCAAACATTCTCACCAAGTGTGGATGTTACCGGCATGTGATCCATTTTGGTATTTCCATCAAGTACACCTTGCAATAAGTAAATCTAGGAATGGTGCTAGTGAGTGGCTAAATAACAAGTAAAACTAAAAAAAATCATTATTCCCTTCTTGACTCTATAAAATTCAAATAAAATTATAAAACTCAAAATAAAACACAATATCTGTAATTACCTCCTCCATACTTAAACAACATTGTCCCTAGTGTTATACAGTCCAAAATTGGTGAAAATAAATAAATCATAAGTAATAAACTTGAAGAAGGAAAAAAGGTCATACATGTCTTCTGATGTGAGTGTCGATCGGCACAATTATGTGGCGACCAATGCTCTTCATGTAGTGTCGACTGACACCGACTGGCTGTCGATCGATGCTGGTATATGAATTCTTCTTCATTGGATCTTTTTTTCTTTTTTGACCTGAAATAAAACAAATACGAAAATCAGTGAAAACAAAAACTAAAAAAAAATAAAACTTACTAGATGTCTTGCCTCCCATCAAGCACTTGTTTATAGTCTATAGCTTGACGTTTTGAAGATCTTATTTAGTGCGGTGAGATTGGGAATTTGCTCCAAAACAACTTTTGGTGTTTCTCTTCTTCATTTTGTTGATGTAGTTGATAAAATCTATTGCAGAAGCCTCCCCTTGTCTCTGAGCTCTGAATCACATAGCACCCTAACCTAGGTAGAAGGCTGTGGACCTCCTCTGCAGCGCACCCTATGCCTAAGACTTCCCTCATGACATCGCGAAGGAACCAGTGATAAGAAATCTGCATCTTCCTTCTTTTTCTTTTTCATCTTCCTAGCCCTTCCCCTAGACATAGGCTTTTCAGTCGCGGACTGTTCTGAAAAACAGAGGGTATCGACCGACACCAGAGGAGTGTCGGTCAACGCTGATGCTGGTTCTGTGATCTCGCGATTTGAATCAGCTGTAGGTGTTGGATCTTCAAACAGTTCTATGCAGGAAATAAACTCCTCACTTTCAGTCTTCTCCGCAAGATTGTAGAATACATTTTCGTCAACATTAGTCAGACACATCTTATTCTTGTTTAGCTCACAAATTTTCCCCATGTATCCATGAAGGATCTTTCAAAATTAAGAGAACATTTCCAGCCTGATTTTATCTCCACGACATGAAAGTCGACAGAGACAGTGCATTCCCCTATCTCTACTTTCACATTCTTGATCATGTCGGGTGAGTTTGCCTTATAGCTATCCACGAAGGTGAAACTGTCTTGAGAAGGTTCCACCTTTAATCCTAACAGTGCAGCAGTGTCTTTGGCCATGATGCTGGCCACAAATCATGTATCGTAGGGGGCGTACGGGAAATGGTAACCATGTATACAGTAGGGAATCAAAAATTTCGAGGATCTTATTCCATCTTCAGTATAATCTTGAGTTTACAGCTGACTTTGTTAAGCAAAAGCTCAATCTCCTTATTTGTCTCTTTGCTTTCTCTGCAGAAATTACCAGTCATACTGATGATATGCATCCTCAAAAGACATAGCCTTAGGAACCTTCTTCACTCTCTTGTGAAATCCATCAATTTCCGCTTTGTTAGCTTCTCACCTAAGGTATTTGGGAACATAAGGTTTCCTAGATTTCACTCTCTTCTCAATTGGAATTCTTTCATTCGTTGCCTGCTGATCCATGACAGGTTCATGTTCGTCAATATGGTGTCGACTGACACTAGGTGTGTGTCGTTCGACGCTCTAAAAAAAGAAATTTATGTTGATGTTGTGTTTTCAGAAAGGTGGTGATCGATAAGCATAGTGTGTCGATGGTTAATTTCAGCTGGGGTTGATTGTTCTTGTTCTGGTGCCGCGTGACACCAATAACCTCTTCTGAATGACATTAAGCCTTCAACCAGAAAAATACCTTCTTCCAGTTTCTCATGCTCGACCACTTCCCCGAAATCATCATCTAAGATAACGTCAACCTGGTGCCTCTCGCTTTCCTCAATATTCCCTTTAACGAAAGCTTCTTGCTTCTTCTCAGTTTCTGCAATCTAAAAAATCTGGGTGTCTAGCTTCATGACATGAGCATCCAAGGCTTCAAATTTTTCATTCAGCTCTTTGTGGAAAAAATCCAATCTCATATTGGGGTATGCACTCATCTTCTGCTGAATTTCCAGAATTCTTTCCATCGTGGATTCCATCCTCTGAATATGGTAATGAAATCCGGCTTCATTGAGGTGATTCACATATTTTCTGCAGCCTACTTCACCATTGAGACTTCATGAACAGAACCAATCTTTGCTTTGACCTCAACGATCTTTTCACCATCGATTACATCCGATTTCATCATGTGCGTATTTGTATTCTTGGTACTATTGCTAGACCCAAAGTTCTCAATTGGTCTCTTAGCTTCATATGGATTCATGGTCTCGAAGTTTCTTTCTCTTTCCTGGTCCAGCATTAGAATATATCGAAAATCAGTGCCTTGGCAGAAGATACGCAATAGCTGAAACTCCGTGAAACCATGATTTGGACAGTCCCTTATGGTATTTCCTATACCTGTCCTAAAAGCTCCTGAACGCTTCAGTATGTCCGTGAGAGAATGTCCAAATTTTCTCCCTTAGCTCTTTAGTGATATAAGCCAAGGCTGACAATGGATCTAAGTGATGGACGGATTCAACAAAGGGTGGTCCAAATACTCGATCTAAGTGACTATGTGAAAACAAATGGATGAAGATACTTGATGGTGATGGAATGGATCGAAGTGTACCACACAATGGATGGAGAACTCGTGATACAACACAACACTCGGATTTTGGAGGTACTGATCTCAACAAGAAAAAAGCAACAACTTTTGCAAGAGAAAACTTATAGAGATTTTCTTCGAAGAAAATTTGCTTTGTTTATTGATCTAGCGTAAAAAATACAATCTGCTCATATGGGACTTATATAATTTCCAACGCAGCTATTTCCTTTGTGGAGAATTGAAACAAAAATAGACTCAGAAGACTCGTAGGACCTAAATGCAAAGGCTAAACAAGTGCCTTGATATATGCTGGAAAAAGGCTAAACATATGGCCTTGAATTTACTCAAATAAAAAGAAAACTAGGAAACAAATCAACTAATGAAACAAATAACCTTACCTTTGGCTGATTGATTTCTCCTTCAACTTGGAAAGTCTTGATCGTGTGTGATGCATAAGTTGAGGAGGAATGTCGATGCAACTCTTAACCAGGTGCATGGGCGATGAAGATGGTAAGTACATGAACCTGATCTTGCTTAGGGATTAAAGGCCATAAGTGTTCTTTACTTTCTTGCATATATGATAATGTGTAGGTCCATCTTCTTCAAGTAATATGGACTCCTCCTCTTTGGTTTTCTCTTTTCCATATGCCATCATCATGCTCTCATTGAACTTGTGTTGCAACACCTTAGCTCTTTGTCTTGTCATTGGACCTTTGAAGACAAATTGTACTGGAACATCTTTAACTTCATTTTTTCGCTTGGTCGGATTGTCTTGAAGGCTTTGGATGTCTGGTTTGGTTAGGTCTAGTTCTTCTTGGTCTGGTTCAGCAGGAATGTCCTCATCATTCAGTCTTTGCGTCTTCAAAGAATTCAGTGAGAAACGCAGTCTTGAAATCATTTCAATTAGTGAGAGTTTCTGGTGGTAGGAGCTTCAGTCAATCAACCGCCTTCCCAGAAAGAGAATATTTAAACAGCTTGCAGAGGGTGTAGTCTTTGGTTTCTCCATGCTCCTTGATGCTAGACACAAAATCTTCGAATGTTTCAATATGGTCCTTGGGATTTTCATGAGGAATGCCATGAAAAGGGCGCTAATCCACATAAGAGAAGTATGCGGGTTTTATATCAACCCACTGGATTGCTGAAGGTTGAATAGCACGCCTATTATCATAGAATTGACTAGTCCTAATCCATTCTGCTACGTTCTCTGTCAAAGAACTTTATCCTTCTCAGTAGCAGCAAATGGCTCAGGGAGTACAATCAATTGTACCTCTATCTTCTGACCTACTTCACTACACAGATGACCCTCGGGGTCAAGCATATCTTCATTATCATCCTGAATCCACAAAAGTCTCACAAGCCATTTTTGCCTTGCAGCGTGCAGTGTCGATCGACGCTATATGATTGTCGTTTGACACTAAAAGAGAGGTGTCGATCGCTGCTTGGAGGGTGCCGCTCGACACTAAACTCTTAGATTTACAGATCGTACGTTTTAACTCATCTAGCTCCTAGTTTGAGAATTCCAAGAGCTGTTTTCCTTGTTGCTTCTGGTACTTATATATATGTACCCGAAACACACGAAAGAAAAATTAGTAAAAAATAAAAAACCTAGACGAAATCCTACACCTAGTATAATGGTGATCAGACATCGCCAATTTGATATACTCAAATTAACCTTCAATCTACTCTCTCAAATAAGAGGTTTGGTGTAGTACTTGAGGATCAAATCCGCAGAGACTCTATCTTTCACACAACAGACTATCAGTTTCCAACTAAACTAGATCAATAACAGAAAACAGTAAACAAAGCAATAAATAGATGGAACGGTTGTAAGCGATAAGAAGTAAACGCTAGATCTAGGGATTTCTCAGTTAAGAAGTTCAAAAAAAGTCAAGAATGCTAAGGGTTTTATATTTTCAATTCTAGAACTTGAATTCTATAGTAAGATATCCAGCTCTCGCATGCCATAAAATACTCAGATGTCTAAATCCTATGTTCCAGCTCTCGCATGCGAACAAGGAAGACTGTCAATCGATACTACAGAGTGTTGATCGGTAATTCTTTAGACAAGCATTAACGCTCAGATCTATAATGTTCAAGTAAATCCTAGAACAACTCTCTTATGCTCCTAGGTATCTAATCAACTTAGGGTTCGGGTTCCGTCAGTCGACTGCACTATCGTGCTTTTCAATTCTCCTATGATTCTAGGTTCAGATAATTCAGTCACACTCTCGTGCTATTCCTATTATACTAGATCCTAGTATTACAAGTCATCCTGGTGTAGAAACCTATGAATAACCCTAGAAATCCTATGATTAGCAATTTGACTTTAAAAACATGAAATCCATAAATCTAATAAGATGATTACTCAGATATTGAAGCAATAACATTGATCATAGTCTGAATATATAATAGATAAAAATCAATGAAAAAACAAAGGAGTTCCAATAGAACTCTCAAGTTAAACATGTAACTGTTATATCTCATGAAGAACAACAAAAGATGCCGAGAAGACCAAAATACACTGGAAAACGAATAATTATTTGTTTAAAATGAGTTTTAAAGTGCTAAAAGCACAACACATTATTTTCTCTCACCATATTTATGTCATTATGATGTCCTTTCCAATCTGCTTAACCAAGCTGCCACAGATAGCCGTTATGGGTATCACCCCAGATGCAAAGAGGTTAACCAAACCCATCTTAATTTTTCTGATGATATACTAGTTTACAAATGGGAGAGAATCCTCCCTAGATCGGGTTCTCGATGTGCTGGATCAGTTTTTGCTCATGTTTGGTTTGCATATAAATGCATGTAAGTCTTCACTCTTTGCTGCTGGGAAGAATAAACACGAGAGAAATTTGGTTGCAGATGGTAGAGAAATCAGTGTAGTATTTTGCCAATAAGATACTTAGGAATGCAATTGAGCACAAAGGTCTGGAGCAAACTTGATTATGAGCTTCTTATTGATAAAATCAGAAGCAGATTTCTCTCATGGACCCATAGATCAATTTCATTTGCGGGCCGGCTTCAAGTAATTAAGTATCTCATCATCATCATCATCATCATCATCATCATCATCATCATCATCAATTTTTGGAGTTCTGCATTTATACTACCTAAGGCTTGTCTAGATGCGATAAAGAGCAGTGCATTTTTTTGTGGTCAGGTTCTTCGAGTATAACTCATAAGTCCAAGGTTTATTCGGTTGATATAGGTTTTCCTACTCGTGAAGGTGGTCTTGGAATTCGCAGCTTGCAGGATATGTCAAGCGTCTTTGCACTAAGCCTTATTTGGAGACAATTCTCTCTTTCGGGTTCACTCTTGGTGGTTTGGACACATAATATCTACTTCGTGATGGATCTTATTGGGATGAGAAGGATGGCATTGCTGGTTCATGGCTTTGGCATAAAATTCTAAAGCTGATACCTCTGACTTTCAGTTGTTTGAAGTTTGAGGCAAACGATGGTCAATCTGTGTTTTCTGGGCTGATAGCTGGTTAGGAATGAGCAAGCTGATAATTGTGACAGGAGAGATTGGTCCCTGCTACCTTGGTGTCAGTCGGAAGCTACACTTGCGCAAGCAACTCATAATTCTGCTTGGTTCATGTGTGACCGATGCAGAAGGGTTTTCTCATGTTTTTGATAGGATTAATGCTTCACAACCTCTAGACCCTCCTTGGATACCTAATGAGATCTCTGGAAACATGATACATAATTTTTCAAACCATATTTCTCGGCAACTAAGACTTGGGACTTGTTGCGCACAAAAAGGAGAATGTTGATTGGTACAAAATTGTCTAGTTTTCACAGGCCATCCCTCGTCAGTCATTAATGGTGTGCTTGACGTTTAAAGATAGGCTCTAAACATGTGTACGTATGAGGCAATGGGGAGTAACATATGGCTGTTTTTTCTGTGGAGAAAGAGATGAGAGTAGGGATCACATATTCTTTGCATGTCCCTAAATATACACACGTTGGAAAAATATGGCAGGCCGGTTGTTGGGGCTTTCATTATCCAGACTGGGAGGACACGATTAACAACCTGCTCTTTCCCTAATGGAATAGGCTCGACGGTATTCTGATTCGGATGCTCTTCCAAGCTGCATTTTATGTGATGTGGAGAGAAAGGAATTCTATGAGACATGGGGTAACTCGAGTAACTGTGGAAACCTTAACAAAAAGCATTGACCGAATCATCAGGAATCGTAATCGCATCGCTTCAGCACTCTGGTAAGCACATGTTGGAAGGTTTTACATCTGGTTTTGTGATTTAATATATGTGATGTAACTCAACTTCTTTTTGTAGTGGCGCAAGAGTTACAACTTGATCGGATGATGTTGTCTGGCCGGAATAACATATGTAGAGGCGGACCTCGACAAACAAGTGAAAGAGACAAAGGTGAAGAGTGGTCTTGAAACTAAACGGTGGCAGAGGAGGAGAGATGTAGGTCAGAAATTTAGATATTGACAATGGAGAAAGTAGCTCACAGTGGGGATTCACCATCGGAAAGCGACGACAAAGAGACATTCGTCGCTAACGGCGGAATTAATTTGTGCGTCCACACATATGTTGATTTTTCCTTTTTATAAGTTGATATTTGTTTTTTCATGATGAGTGTTATATATTTTACATGTGACACCATATAACTTATTGTATATTGGATATTTGAATATTTTTATGTTCCTATACATCAAAACCGAACCCGAATGGAATTAAACAATATAGTTATTTTTGGTTAATGGATATAGAATACCGAACCAAATCGGGTAATATAGTTACTTTTGATATAAATATTCGAACTCGTTTTAGATACATTGGTCATTTAGATATTCTTAGGATGTTATGCATCAGAACCAAACTCATTTGGACCTAGGGGGACCCGAATTAAAACCCAGATTAATTTATAATACTCTAATGGAGCCTAATTTCAAAACTCAAATAAAAAACCCCGATACTTGAAAGAAAGAATCTGTACCCGAACGGGTATCTGAATGCTCATGCCTAACTGATTTTGTAAACAAATAAAAACTCTTTTTTACCGTTTTGAATTCCAATCATAAATGGAGGAATTTCATTCAAACATGTCAAACTATTATGGTTAACAAGTAAAATAAAGTTTGTCGAATTATTATGACAAAGAAAATTAACGAAGTAGTTAAAAGAAATAAAAAAGAATATAAAAGATGTAATAAAACACATTAAAATAGGTAAATTTTGTTTTGTATAAACTTTATTTCTATAGTAATGCTTTCAAATTATTTATAAAAATAATAAATGAAGTGTATTGAATCAATTTAAAAAGAAATGAAAAATGTAAGAAACCATCTAAAAATAGGTAAGCATTATTTTGTACTCCAATTTTAATGAGTTATTCTTGGTATACCCCTAAGGTAGGTTCACCACTAACATAATATCCAATATAAATTTATCAAGTCATATTATGTTTTTGAAATAAAAAATAAAAAAATAAAATAAATAATAATAGTAATTGCAAAAAAAAAAAAAGTTTTTTAACATTTGTTAACGCTATCAATAAGACCTTAGACCCTAATTCTTAAACAATAAACTCTAAATCATAAAAACTAAATTGTAAACACTTAGATAAAACCTAAACTCTTGTGTAAACCTTAAACCCTTGGGTTGGGCAAACCCTTTTGGTAAATCTTAAACCATAGAGTAAACCCCAATAGGTGTTCCCTAGGGTTTAAGATTTACCCAAGAATTTAGGATTTACCCAAGGATTTAGGATTTAGAGTTTAGGGTTTATTGTTTAGGAATTAGGTCTTCGGATTTTACTGATGGCGTTTACAACGTTAAGCTGTATATTTTTAGCCTAATTAACGTTGAAGAGTTGTATCTTTTTAAAGAAAAAGTTGTGTCTTTTCAACATGTAACTATTTAATTGAAAATTTGTATCTTTTCAAAGAATAAGCTGTATATTTTCAACCTTGAAACTATTAAATTGAAAAGTTGTATCTTTTCAAAGAATCTCATGTAATTTTGAACATATAACTATTAAAATGGTTGTAGAAAATGTGATATATTTGAAATCCAAATTATTGATATGAAAGGTTGCATATTAACATGTAAACTATTGAAAATGGTTGTGAAAAATATTTGAATGTGTCTTTTCATCATAAGAATCGATATTTACATCCAGAAGATGTGTTGTTTATTATTTAAAATATATTAATGTGATGAGTCATGTATTTTGAAAATGCATTAGAGTGTCTATTTGTTATGATCTGTCTATTCAAAATATATTGTAAATGTACCATTTTAAAATAACTATCTATAATCTAAAATGTTGTGACTATTCATAAAGATTTTTGAAAAACTATAAATAGTTAATGCCGATGAATTTCTCATTATAAATATTTCTCAAATTTATTAAAATGACGAAGAAGAAAAGTTATGTGCAGTTACATGCTTACAAAATTTTAGAGAATATCTAAATGAATCATTCTCAGCAAATGATATTAGAAAGTTAATTCGTGTTTGGATAACAAAAAAATGATAAATGAAACAATGAAATTAAATCTTAATTTTTACGATAAAAAGATGTATTTTCTTTTCTTACAAAATTTGCGTTTTTGATTATGTGTGTTCCATGAACACATGATTCATATATTTGAGTTATATAAGAATGTTTAGGACACGACATATTAGTAAAATGTCACTTTCACTTTCAATGGAAATACGAGAATAGTTTGAAATTTAATTAACTTTGTAAGTTATAATGGTTGGATATGTTAAACCGCAAGTATAAAGAAATATGTGTAAGTGTAACCCACCATTCAAAAACAATTTCATTCAATTAGAAAAGTAGCACATTATTTTAAAACCAAAAACATCAATATTAAGATGATGTGACTATTTTATATATGTGAAGAACTGAATTATAGAGATGTGTGTAGTAGACTACCATAATGTATTGACTAAGCGTTTAATAGTTTAGTTTTTAGACAAATAATAAATAAAGAATATGTAATACTCCATATGTTTCATTAAGTGTTACTTTAGGTTTGTACATACGAATTAAAAAATAATTAATTTTGCATATTTCTATAAGAAAAACACAATTATCTATACAGCTAACCATAATTTAACCAATAGAAAAATAAAATACACTATAAAATTAATAAATTTTGTATCAAAAATAAAAAATGACACTTATTTTGTATCAAAAAAAACTCAACAACAACACTTAATATGAAACGGAAAGAATAACAAAAAGAAGCTTACGGAAGAAAAGTTAAGTTGGTAACCCCTCTTTAATTTGCAACTCTTAATTGGCATCTTTTAAACACACACCTCTTAGATTAATATATTAACATTTACCATAAACTAGATTAGTGACCGCGCTACACACGTATTATGTATTATGAGTTTTTTTTGTACTCATTTTTATTCACTTATGTTTTAAATTGTTCTACATGGTTTGGTATTAATAAACTGAAAAAATGTCTACAATAAGAATTAGATGGAGATACCTCAAGTTTTTATTGATATTTTTGTCCTTTTGAATTTAATATTAGTTTCATACAATTATTTTTTGTGTTTTAAGTATCATACTGAATTCAGACCCTAACTTTAGATAGAAACTGTTAAAAAGGTATAAATGGTTATATTATTACAAACTTTTAATTTATTAATTCAGTATACCTTTTAAACTACATAAATTATTAAATTAAAGTACAAACATATAATTGTGAAATCTAACCATTTAAAATAAAAATCTAGCTATCGATGCACCAATCAAAACCAAAAACATAATAAAATAGATGTTTATATTATATTTTGTGTTTATATTGATTTATTTATAGTTTTCTAATTTTACTTCGTTTATTTTATGTACTTTGATTGATCTTGTATTCTGAAAAGTCTCCATTAGTAAAAATTGATTGACTTTGATATGTAGTAGATGAATTATTTGATCAAAATTTGTTTTTTTAGAATTACATCAAAATGAGAAGATTACTTTTTTATTTGGTTGACTTTATCTTATAAAATCTTAGCACTTTAGTGTTAATTTATACATCTTTAATTTTTACTTGATGTTATTTATTTTATTTTTCTTTTTAGGTTTTTGGTGTAATGTTTCCTTTTAACAACTTTTTCACTTTAATTTTTAGTGATAGTATAAATTCATATCGAGTTCATTAAGTATTGTATAATACTGAAATTTACTATTAATAAAATATTATATTATATTATATTATGGATTTTTTATAATTTTAGTATACCAATGAAAGAATAGAAAGATATTTGAGACTTCTTTTACATATACAATAGAAACTTTGTAAAATAATCTCGACCAAAGTCGAAATCAAGATAATATACAATATAGGATCATTTTATATAATATAAGTTGATAGAGTTTTAAAAATTCTCAGATTAAGACATAATCTCATTAAAATTATAATAATAGTTATATATAAAAAATAAGATTTATATAAACATAAACAAAACAATTTTTTTTTCTAAGTTAAATTCATCTATATTTTTATATTTCAATATTTTGATATTATTTTATCGAATTACATATAAAACACATTTATACTTTAAATTTTATCAAATAATCTAATAAAAATATAAAAAGTCTAAAACTACAAAATTAGTATACAATGTCGGGAAATAATTTTTTTTCCTAAATATCCTTTTCCCACAGCCTGACGGTTAATTCATCTTCATTATTGGTGATTGGTTCACTCGGGACCATAAAGTATGTAATCATCACTTTGGTTTTTGTTTGTGTTTGACTACCATAGTGTACCTAATGGAATTGATTACTTGACCGCTCATGTTGAACCAGGTACTACGTTAGAATTTTTCACTTTGTCTCATGAGACGGATAACTCTCTTATGTGACATTTTCTTTCTAGCAAAACCTTTGAAAGCTTGATGTTGGCGTTGTTTGCTTTCTCTTCTTTTTTTTTGCTTTGTTTGCTTTCTCTACAGTTCTAGATTTTAGTACATTTATATTATAACAACAATTCTGTTTCACTTAGATTCATATAAATCATTTTCTGTTAGTTTTCCTTCTCTGTAGTTTGACAACATAAAAGTGTACATTTGCGCACTTGGAAAAACAATTACGGACTTATGACTCCAATTACTCACATTTTCTTAAAAACACTCATGGTTGAGAATTTTATGACATACAATACATGTATTTGTAGATAGCTTGCACTTGAGGTATCAGTGAGTGTTGCTATAAACTGCAGACTGAGACTCTAAGCTTCTCAAAGATTAGTCTATTCAGTAAAATATATGAATCTTAGATTTATTCAAGTGAACTTGCATGAGTACTTTTTACAGTTTTACCTAAACGCCATAAAATATTATATTATATTATATTTTGGATTTTTTTATAATTTTAGTATACCAATGAAATAATAGAAAGATATTCCAGACTTCTTTTACATATACAATAGAAACTTTGTAAAATAATATCGACCAAAGTCGAAATCAAGATAATATAAAATATAGTATTATTTTATAAAATATAAGTTGATAAAGTTTTAAAAACTTACAGATAAAGACATAATCTCATTAAAATCATAATAATTTTTATATATAACAAATAAGATTTATATAAACATAAACAAAACAGTTTTTTTTCTTTCTAAGTTAAATTCATCTATATTTTTATATTTCAATATTTTGATATTATTTTATCGAATTACATATAAAACACATTTATACTTTAAAATTTATCAAATAATCTAATAAAATATATATAAAAAAATCTAAAACTACAAAATTAGTATACAATGGTTAAACTTTTATATTACGAAAGAGTTTAATGGTTAAACTTTTGAAAATATACAACATTTCTATTATGAAAAAATTCAAAAACAAAGATTAATTGTGAAGTTTTTGAAAAATATAATTTGTCAAAGAATAAACATATTTTTTTACTTATGAAACTATGATGTAATACTCAAAATCTTAAATAAAATCTTAACTATTAGATTAAAGATTAAGAATAAATTCCACAGCTAGATTTAGTTTTCTTGACATCATCGTTTAAATGAGATTAGTTTGTTGTTGATGAATATAATTATTAGTGAAGAACCAAAGCCATATTTGGTGATGAATCATTGTAATTGTTGTTGATTGTAGTATTTGGTGAAAAACCATTATAGCCTTTGGTGTTAATTATTACAACTCTTAGCTAATCATTGCATTGTTTGGTTATCAACCATTACATTATTGGGAAAATTGTAAATATAGAACCGAAAAATTAATAGATTGTCCTTATGCCATAATATCATTAATAAGTTGTCCTATTAGTATAATCTTTTCTATAAACCCAATTAAGTCCCTAATCTAAATCTAATTGATTTTTGTTATTTTAATTATTAAAAAAACTTAAAATTAAAAAACATATTAATTAAAAACAAGGGACAAAATCGTTTTACCCCCAAATCTCCTTTCTTCGAACCCTAATTTCTCACTCACCCCTCCTTTGTCGATAGAGAGAAAAATCGTGCTCACCGTTCAGTCAGAGGTCGTCGTCTCCGGTGCTCCTTCTTCCCGATAAGACTCCGGTGGTGTTCTTCTTCTTCTTCGTCGAAGTGTTAGAGACCTCTAGCTTCTCTCGCGTCTCATTTTCAAGTGAATCGCCGAACGCTAAATCTCGTGCCTCGCCGGAAATTGAAGCTCGTGTCTTGCCCTCTGCAATATACACACTCTCATCTCTAGTTCAAGCAAAACAATCGAGAATTTCAGGTTTGTATAAGCACTTGTGATTTTTTTTTGCATGTCTTTGTATCGTTAATTTGAGTCTTTGCAAATTTAGTTTCTGTGAATGCTTGGGTGTTTATGGTTTCATTCTTTTGATTTTTGTCATCGGTTTTGCTATTAAATTTTCAGGCTTGTGTTGACATATTTTCATAACAATTTCATCGGCTTTGCTATTAAAGTTTCATTCTTTTTGATTTTTGTCATCGATAAGTTATTAAAGTTTCATATTTGTTCATGTTTCTCATATGTTATGGTTAAATTTCAGGCTTGTGTTAGAGTTTTTGTCATCGATAAGTTATCAAAGTTTCGTACTTGTTCATGTTTCTCATATGTCATCGACATAGGTTGGGTTAAAGATGTTATATTGAACTTGTATTATGAGATTTTATTATGAGACATAGGTTTTACATCTATTATGAGATTGTATTATGAGACAACGGGTTGCGGCTTTGCTATTTAGTTGTGTGTGAGACAACTTGGAAAGAAATTGTTTTATAATGAACTTGGAATTAACTTGTATTATGTGACAACGGGTTATTGTCTTGAGTGTCTTCAATCCTAATTTGAGTGTATTTGTTTCACTGTTCACAGGTGTGACAATGGATCAATTGCCTAAATGCCTCTTCAAAGAAGGAACCGAAATACTTGTTAAGGTCAACAACACTTGCCGAGCTACAATCCTTCAGTTGGTGAAAGAGTCCATTCCAGCTGAGTACTCGGATGTCTTGGATGATCCCCTCTTTGCTCAAGTGATGGCCATTAGTGATCATAAGCTTGGCTATTCTGGGACAGTGATCCACACCTTGGTTTGTAGGCAGCTTCTGACCGCAAAGCGTCATGAGTTGTGGTTCCGTTTTGCTAGGAGGCCTCTGAGATTTTCTATGCAAGAATTCTACGCGATCACTGGTCTGAAGTATGAAGACGAGCCTGACATGGAGATTGATGATTGGAAATCTGATAAAGGGTTTTGGAGTCTGTTGCTTAAGAAAAGAAAAAACATATCTCTACAACAGATCAGGAAGGTGCATCTGAAGAAGTGTAATACATGGTCTCATGTTGATAGGCTGAGATTGGTGTATCTCTGTGTGATTGCTAGTATGGTTATGGCGAAGGATGAGAAGGTGTGGATACCACACAAGTACATCAAGCTCGTGATGGATTTTGAAAAGATGAGGAAATACCCGTGGGGACTTCATTCCTTTAATATGCTGGTGAGTTCCATTATCGATGCTAGGGACAAAGTGCAGACGAAGAAGAGTTATGTTATAGATGGATTCTCCTATGCACTTCAGATTTGGGCGATGGAGGCTATTCCAGACATCGGTACTCTTCTGGGTCAGAAACTTGATGATGGCGTCATCAGCATGAGATGCAGAAACTGGAAAGGAAGTTCTAAGATTTCCTATGACGATATAATTAGCTTAGAGTCTGATTTTAGCTCCACGGTAAGTTCTGATTCCTTTTTTAATGTGATTGGATTTCATTGTTCTTATTGTTTGTCTTTAATTAGTTTATTTGTTTATGTTTTGTAGGGATTTGTGTTCCCATCCATTAGTTCCACCGGAAACTTCCCACATGTTATTGTTGAAGATGAGTTTGTACAAGCTGGTGAGATGAATGATGAAAGGGTCGATCTCATCATTGACATGTACCGGAATAACTATGATTGGAGTAAGCATGTATGGGCTTACCATGAAACTCGACAGCCATACATGCCTAGTTCTGATGAAGAAGATACAGAAGCAGAAGAGGTTGGAGAAACAACTGAGAATGAAATGGAAGAAGAAACAGAATCCGCAGCTGCGTCTGTTCAAAGAAAGAGAAAAAAGAAGTTTCATGATACTGGTGTTGAGTCAAGGAAGAAGAAGCTACTTTTCCAAAGATCAGCAGACAAATATAGAGAGCTTGAAGAGGAAATGAAGTCGTACATTCATGGGATGTTTAAGGCTTCTTTTACTTCCTTAGCGCTTGAGGTACGCGAGACAATTGAAGACCGGTTTACCAAATTTGAGGAGAAGCTCCTCGCATCTCAGAATCCTGGTCCGTCTCATGCTCCTGCTCCAACTGCTACTCCAACTGCTACTGTTAGTGCTGCTACAGCTTCGGTGCATACTCCTGGTGCAGCTACTCCTGCTGATGCCCCTTCTCGCAGCCGAGCTCCTGTTTCTTCACGCAGTGGAGGTCATCCTCAAACTGGTGGTCCTGCAAATGCCGCTAAGACAAGGTCTAAGTCAAAGGTAAACAAGAAATAAATCTCTTTTTATGTCATGTATTGTACGGTTTGTAATATTAAGGTAAGGATGATGTCTTTTTTTTGGCTGGTTGTAATATTGTAAGGATGATGGACTGTTCTTGCGGTTTGTAATATTATGTAAGGATGATGTAGTGTTCTTGCGGTTTGTAATATATATGTTTTAAATTGTTGATTTTTGTGTTTTGTGTTTTGTGTTTTCTAACCAGGATTCAGAAGTGTCTGATATGTTTGGGAGCATATTTGGCACCTTAGATGCCAATTTAGGAACCCAAGAGCACTTACAAAAGACTATGGGCAACCTTACACAAGAGTCTAATGTGAAAGATTTCGATCCTTCTCAAGACAAGCAATCGGATGTTCGTGAAGATTTTGCCACACCTATGACTTCTTTCCGGAAAGAAGACTTTAAGCTTCCATTCTTGACTGATAATGACACAGCAGAAGTCCGTTGCAAAGATAGCGACTATGCATTGGTTTTTGTTCCAGATGACAAATGGGCAAAACTAAATGAATGGTCCTTGAATCCCAAGTAAGTAATTTCTAGTTCTTCTCAAATCTGGTTTGTAACACTAACGCTTCTTCTTTACAGTCGACTTCAGATTGGGCCATCCACTTTTGATTCAGAGTTATGTTCGCGTATAATTGGGCCTGGTCATTGGTTCAAGAACTTTGTAAGTTTACATCTATACTATGCGCTTTTCAACACTTAGTACGTTTAGCTTATAACTATCTAATGTCCTTTTCAGGACATAGACGCCATGATGTATTTGTTTCAGGAGAAAACCACATTGCGTCGATGGAAGCCAGACCGAGTGGCTTTTATGAGCTGTTTGTTTAGTAATACTATCATCTCAGTCAACGGGAAGTTTCAGGGAAACAAGAGAGGGTACAAACTCGATGACGTTCTTCTCGATTATGGAAGAGGTGACCTTCCATATCATGGAAGAACAGGTTTAGTGTGGGATGTTGATGTCGACCGTCTCTACGCCCCGGTTTTTGTCAACAAAAACCACTGGATCTCTCTATGCATAAATCTTGTGAACCGGACAGTTGAGGTCTTTGATTGTGGGGGTATGAGGAACACAAAGACTGTGGAAGCATTCGCCATCCTCATTCCACGAATTGTCAAGGCTGTTCAGTCAACCGAAAGGAAGAAAGATTTCAATGTGAAACAGTATACTATCTCTTATGTCCCGATGGGAGACCTAAATAAGAATTGTTGCGATTGTGGTGCATATGCGTTAAAGTTCATAGAGTGCCACGTACTTGGATTAGACTTCTCTTTGGTAAACGATGAGAACATCCAAGAAGCCCGACATAAGATCGCATACGATCTCTGGGAAGCAGCAAATGATGAGGTCTTGCAGTACCGAATGTCAACATTTAAGGCTCCAAAGCGTGCTCCAGGAAAAGCTATAGATCTCGGTTGATGATGTTTTAGATTTCTAGTTAATTTCGTGATTGGGTTTGACATGTTATTTTGTACATTACTCTTATTATTATGGAGTTATTGGCTTCGTACCATTTTACTGTTTTTAACAACTTTCAGGATCATAAATCCTAAACTAGCTATGAATCATACCCTAAATCCTATTCATACCCTAAACTAAACTCTAAAACATATAAGGTTCATACCCTAAACTAAACTCTAAAACATATAGGGTTCATACCCTAAATCCTAAACTAGCTTGGATTCATACCCTAAACTAAACTCTAAAACATATAGGGTTCATACCCTAAATCCTAAACTAGCTTGGATTCATACCCTAAACTAGCTTGGATTCATACCCTAAACTAAACTCTAAAACATATAGGGTTCATACCCTAAATCCTAAACTAGCTTGGATTCATACCCTAAACTAGCTTGGATTCATACCCTAAACTAAACTCTAAAACATATAGGGTTCATACCCTAAATCACATAAAGATTGAATAAGATTTTTTTCGTTTAACAATTTAGAATTAAGTATCTATACTATGCGCTTTTATAGATTATTAAGTTATAGTTTTGATTAATAAGTTATAATATTTTCGAATTTTGTCTTATATAGTTCTTAGATGTCGATTTTAGTGTATTAGAGTGTGGTATTTTAGCAGCGAATATAAGTGTAACAAAGTATAACCATTTACGGTTTATACCCACTTGATTTTCTTAAAACCCGACCCTAAACCCGGATCCACACACGCCCAAAACCTTGATTTTCTTTTCAGTTGTCGAAACTTAAGAAAGTAAAGTAGAGAGAAAAGGGGATTAGGGTTCTTTCTAGGCGATTCCTAGGAATCTTGAAACGAATCACAATGACAAGTTCGTCAACTTCTTCTGCTCGTTTTCCCAGATTCTCGACTCATGGCGTGCCTACAAGATGTTGGTGTGGCGAGGGCATAACCACTTTTGGTTCATCGACAACGGAGAATAGGTATCGACGGTTCTACCAATGCGAAATCGCAATAGATGTAAGTCCATGTTTTGATTTCATGTTGCAGATTAAACCATACTATATCACTTAGATTTACAGTTCAAAAGACAGACTGACGTATTTTGTTTCTATTGTGATAGAGAAAAACCGAGAATCATCTATTTAAATGGATTGATGAAGCTTTGCTTGACGAGATACGGATGGTGGATGCGAAACATGAGAGGGTTGCTGAATGGATTAGTAAGTTTGAAGAAAAGGTTATGGAAAAGGTGAAGTCCGAGATGGTTAGAGTTGAACATGAGATGTCTGAGAAGCTCAAAGACAAGGTGAATTTGGAGATTGATAGAGTTGCACAGGAGATGAAACAGAAGCTAAAGGTTGCGACGGTGGCAGTGGTATTTGTAGGAGCACTCGTAGGAATATGGACTTCTCTTACTGTCTGAGCAAGTTCTAGTTATTGGTTGATTGTTGTCTGAGTTTGATGTATTCAGAATCGCTTACTTGCAGTATTGTTTTCATTATAATCGCCTAATAATGAACAGCTTCTTCGATTATAATCAGCTTCTCTTGTTTACAACAATTCTTCGATTATAATCAGCTTCACTTCACAATCTATTACTATAATCAACAGATAACATTGAGAAACTCAAGGAATAATTGCATAAAATCAAGTAAACCATATCCAAGAACAAGAAAATCCAGAAGCAAGAAAAACAAGAAAATCAAGTAACCAACACCACAAGAAAATCCAAAACACAGACATTACTAAATAGGTCTGTCACATGTAGCCCTGTTATGTCCGGTTTCGCCACATCGACTGCACCTGCGCCTCTTGCTTCCTTGAGCTCCTTGCAATGAACGGATCTTGTCTTCAACTTTCTCATATCTGCGTTTCTTTCTTCTTCCTGCTCCTCTTCTTGATTCAGGAGGTAGCACATTAGCATTCTGAACATTATCTGGAACAACCCAACTATCCTCAGGAACACCTATTGGATTGATGGTTTCTCGATAAGCTGTTCTCCAAGTGGAAGTCGTGTACATGTCATCCGTTAGTGAAGATGGGGCGCGACCAACTGTTAAACCAGCCTTGATTGCGTGTCTACATGGGAGTTTTAGTAGGTCGTATTTCCCACATGAACAGCTTCTTCTGTCCAAATCAACCAGGCAGTCTATTGTATCTCCACGAACCAAAAACCGATTCTCGTTAACTGGCTGGACAAGAAACGTTTTACCCTTCATAATCCGTCGATCTATCTTTTTCTCGATGGCAATAGTTAATGGTTTTGAGTGCTTCCTGCTTTTTGTGCGGCGTTCAAAGAACCAACGGGTAAGCATTTCTCTAATGCTATCCAACAATGGAATGACTGGATACTCTCTTGGTGAACGCAAAGCAGAGTTTATTGATTCAGCCAGGTTTGTAGTCCTGATGTCATACCTAAAGCCTGGAAATTGACAGCGAGCCCACTTCGACACATCTGCTTTTGTTAAATAGTTTCCAATGGCTGGACTAATATTGCACACGGCTTGGAAGCGCTTCTGAAAATCGACAACTCTATAAGCTTTAGAAGCTTTTGCAATCAACCCAACCACTCCCTTGCCTCTGTAATCTGTGACCAAATTATTCAACAGATAGTGAATGCAAATTCCATGCTGAAAAAAAGGATACACATTCTCAAGCCCCTTACAAAGTGAGCTATTTATGTCTGACACAAAAGCAAGAGAACGCTCGTCTGGAACAATAATCTTTAGTTGTCTGAAAAACTAATCCCATGAACGATCATTTTCTGAGTCCACAACCGCAAATGCTATTGGATACAAGTTGGAGTTTCCATCTAAAGCTGTCGCAACAAGTAATACTCCTTTGTATTTGCTCTTCAAAAATGTCCCATCAACAACAACAACTTTTCTCATGGCTGTGTGAAAACCTCGTACTGATTGCCCAAACGAAACAAAGAGAAATCGGAATTTACCATCAACATCAGTTTCATAAAAGGTGTGTGTTCCTGGATTAGCTTCTTTCAGCATGTGCAAGTATTTTGGAATTTTTCCAAAACTCTGCTCGGGAATACCTCTAACCACATTAATTGCATACTCACGAGCATCCCATGCTAATGATTTTGATATCTCGCATCCATGATCCATTCTCATAATCTGTATGATATCATTAGTTTTGGGACCCTCTTTGACACCATTATACCTATGCATTATTAAACTCCCAATAGTTTTTGCAGAAGCTGTCCGACCCCCATTATTCATACTTGACGCAGCACATGTATGATCCGCCACATATTTTTTGATTATGAAATATGTGGATCCTGATAACCCCTCAGCACGAACACTCCACCTACACTTGTTGTCCACGCATCGGATGTACCAAAGTTTTCTATCTGATTTCACAACTTTGTAATCAAAGTTATCCTTCATGGCTGACATTTCCAGTGTTGCTTTCAACTTCGATTTGTTTTCAAACGTTTCACCCCTCTTCACAACGTCACTCAATGAAAACCGAACACTCTTTCCACTGTCAGCTTCTTTTCCGGTTAACTCGACACCAACATCTTCTTCCCAGTCGTTCGAGTTTACATTGTCTTCAACGTCTTTATTCGACTCAGATGAACAATCAATATCATCTCGAGAAGAAAACGAGGAAGGTTCACCTTGCTCACTGAAACGCAAGTTAGAATCCTCCTTATCCACTTCAATGTTGTCGATGTTTCCATTGATAGGTGAAGTAGACACACATAACCTTGTCGAAGCTTTTCCACGTACATATGTAAGAAAACTCTTGACTTGCCGATCATTGTCAATGGTAACTGGGGGACAATCTATTGAACTGATTAACTCCATAGGTAAGTAGCTTAACTCAAGCTCGAAAT